>CM057233.1:64894352-64921852 GCA_029891385.1 Erythroxylum novogranatense
CGATGCCCAAGGTTCAACCACCCGAATATATATCCCATAATCCAAAAATCCCACAATCTGAGCATCACCCAGCACCACACCGTACCTAGGTTGCCAAAATGTCGCCCCGCCTTTGAACCAGCTAAGCAACCGAATACCTCTTTGTTGACCAGTTCAGCGATCGAATGCCTCACCTATCCTTATGAACAAGACAACCCTTCAGTTTTCTCAGATACATCTTGGTGCACGGTGCGGGGGGATGACACCCACGATCAGATCTGCCAAACAGCACCTGCACGTCGGAACCAACTCAAGAAAGAGGATGCATCATCGACGATTCCTTGCGCATGATGTTATCAGGCGATGCCCGAGAATGGGGTTCAGCCACCTGAAAATCCCACAATCTGAAAATCCCACAATTCGAGTAATCACCGAGCACCACACCATACCTAGGTCACCAAAATGTTGCCCTACCTTCGGACAAGCTAAGCAATCGAATACCTCCTCGATCGTGACCAAATGTCTATCGATGCCCGACAAGCGGTGCGTCACACATGCCAAGACTCGCCCATGAACATCCAACGCATGAAAACTGGCTTGAAAATCGACACCGACAAAGCCCGTTCGTAGCATTAGATACCCACAAAGCTCACCCAAGCATACGTTTTCGCACGTAGTCGTTGGCCGCATAACGCATCAACGAAGCCAATCATAGCCTACAAGGCTATAATCGGCGAATTTTTGATGAGAAACGAACAGTCCACGGCCAATTGAGACCTATTTTTGCTGATTTTCCCACTACCGAGTATGCCCACACATGGTCGCGGCAAGTGCCTGCAACCCCGACTGTTCCGATGATAACCTACAAGGCTATAATCGACGAATTTTTGATGAGAAACGAACAATCCGTGGCAAATTGAGGCCAATTTCCACTTATTTTTCCACTGCCGAGTATGCCCACACATGGCCGCGGCAAGTGCCCACGGCCCCGACCGTGCCGATCATAGCCTTGGAGGAGGGGTAAGGCTATAATCGGGGAGTTTTTTGTTGAAAAACTCAATTTTTGTGACCGACTGGGGCTTATTTTCGAAGATTTTCTCACTACCGAGTATGTCCGCACATAGCCGCGGCAATTGCCGCAAGCCCCAGCCTGGTTGCCCACTAGAGCAGACCCACACTACCCCCTAAAGAGCATTTAAGCAATTTTGAGTTGTACCACAGGGTGACATTGGAATGTCTCAGTCGGTACACTCCCGCTTTTAATTCAAAAAATACTTGGAATTTTGATCTAAAATTTTGTACACATGTTAACAATAATCCAATGCACTTTCGATTAAAAGTTCAGACAACTTTGACTAGTAAATTATTTTATATGATTTTTTTAGTGCGTAAACTTTGAAAATTCATAAAAAAATCGAAAACAAATCCAAATGCCACCAAAGTTTGGGGGAAGCCTCCAAAAAATCTGCTAAGAATTATGGTGAAGTCAGGTTTTACATTTCAAAATTTTCGCACGAAGAATTGGCATAGCAGTGGCATGTGGGGTTGGCCGAAAGTGTTGGTGGGTTGATTGGGTGCTTGGGGAAGGGACCAATTGATACTTTTTTTTATAAAATGTAAATTACATTTATCAAAAAGATATATACATCAATAGTTGGGGCATACCCCAAACATTACAAAAGAGAGTGCAAATTAAATTCCAAAATCCCCTTACACCCAAAAATGAGGTTAGGGTCCCGTATGAGATAAAATACATCAAATACGGAAGGGAGCAAAACGAACAAAAACAACAGCTAGCATTTAGTGCTCAGAAATCCGGACAGCATTAAAATTCATAGCAAGCCAGCGACACCAGCTAAAGACGTGAAGGAATAGCATGGCACATGCAACGTTACGTACGTGTCCAAAAATTACGTAAGTCATAAGGACGAAGTGGAGGGCCCCCACACTCCATCGGATACGCAGCAAATAGAGCGAAGATAGCAATTAAAAAAAGGCGGGCCAGCAGGGGAACATCTACAAAATACTGCTAGAAGTTGATTAACTCCACTGGATACAGCTTGTAGAGGATTTTGTCTACCACCATTTTAATTTCAGCAACCACATCTAAAGGGGTAAAACAAACACCATCCATTAGTGAGGCATTTCTGATCTTCCAAACAATGTAGATAGTGCTGAGAAGCCCTATCCGGAGAGTTTTGGAGCTTAAGAGAGCTCCTTGAAACTCCTGCCTAATCCACTTGATGGCCTATAGTAGTGAAGACAAGTCTCTGGTGATTCCCAGCCACCTTCGGATACAAAGCCAGACCTCTTTGGTGAACGAACACTAGAAAAAATGGTGGCCTATGGTTTTGAGTTCTTGTCTACATAAGACACAAGTCTGATCTAGCTCAAGGAATGTTAGAAGATCTTTAGTGGGAAGACGATTACGAAGACTTAGCCAAGCAGTAAAAGAATATATGGGAGGAATATATCTCTTCCAAATAAAAGACATCCAAGGCTTACTTTGTTGCTTAATGCGCAGAAGATCATAAATATGCTGGGAGGACAGGGTACCCTGCAAGCAATGACGCTGAAGTACCTCCACAGCTGCGAGTATGCTGCCTAGTTTATATAACAACTGATCACGAATGGAGGCTAATTTTTTGAGAAGGGAAGAATCACATGCATGTGGTTGTCATTCCCATATAGAAGCTCCTCACAAATAGACAGTATGGATGCAACGAACCCATAGAGAATTTGTTTTAGCATGAATGTTCCAAAGAACTTTCGAAAGTAGGGCTGAATTCCACACCTTACATTGCTTGAGACCCAAACCACCCTCTTCTTCAGGTAGGCACATGCTATCCCACGCCACTTTGAAGTGTTTACCACCCCATAGGAACAACCGGCATAATGATGTTAATTTGTCAATAATGACAGAAGGAATGGGAAAAGCTTGAAACCAAAAGGAGAGTGTCCCTTGAATAACCGAATTAATCAATTCACAGTGAGGATAAGCTTTTACCATTCCAGACATGAAGATATGATTCAACCACTTCAATTAATGTCGAGTATTGGGTAACAGAAATTTTCATGGGAGCTAACAGGACCCTAAGATAGCGTACAGGAAAGGTACTAAATGGAAACTCTACGGCTTGTAGAATGTATTCCCTCTCCCAACCCCAAACACCTCCAAGAAAGATACTGGATTTTACGTTATTAGCTTTTAGCCCAGCCACTTCACTAATTTCCCATAAACTATTCAACAAGATCTAAAATGAAGGAGCATTTCTTCTAGAAAATAACATAAGATCATCAGCGAAGGCTAAATGGGTGAAACCGAAAAGAATAGCTTGTTGTATTTTTCTTAAGCACCCGAGACAGATATTCTAGGCACAATAAAAAGAGGAGAGGAGACATCGGGTCACCTTGTCTTAGTCCACGTCCCCCTTTAAACGTTCCGTGAAGAGTACCATTGATTATTAGGGAAAAGGAGGCAGAAGTTACACATTCCATTATCCATTGTATAAATCTGGTAGGAAAATTCAAGCCATGAAGCATATCAGCCAAGAAATCCCACGAGGGGATACACGTTTTCTGCTATATCCCCTTACAAGTTCTTGAGCGTGGTAGACATTGTCTAACATATTTCTGCGGGGAATAAATGCAGCTTGAGCAGAATCTACTAGTTGTCCCACAATCGAAGAAAGTCTTGCCGCTAGGATCTTTATAATGATTTTATACACGACATTTAGACAAGTAATGGGTCAGAAATCAGTAATCTTGGGAGAGGAGGTCATTTTCAGAATAAGAGTAAGGAAGGTATGATTAATTTGTTTGAGCAGCTTGCCATTCCGAAAGAACTCCTGGATTGCCTGAATAACATCTTTGCCAACTCGATGCCACTGTTTTTTGAAGAAAGCAGTAGTATAATCGTCCGAGCTTGGGGCTTTATCATCACCAATGTCAAACAAGGCCATTTTTATTTCAGTCTCAGTGATAGGCGCAATCAGCAGATCATGTTCACTCACAGGAAGGAGGGCACCAGTGCGCAATACCTGAGCGTCAACACTCCTATATTGGCCAGCAACACCCAATAGACTCGTAAAATATTCAAGAAGACGCTCATGAACCTCTTGCATGGAAGAAGTTTCCGACCCATCATTGTTAATTAGATGGGTGATAGTGTTCATCTTAGCCTGTTTCCGAACAATGGAGTGGAAATAACTAGTGCGTCGATCAGCCTCCATAAGGTGCCGACATTTCGCCTTTTGTTGGTAGAATAGGCGTTCAGCGTCCTGAAGAAAATTGACGTACTTCCTTTTTATATTCACCTGATTCTCCATCTCGGCATTTGCAAGGAATTGAAATAGAGTGTGATAGGCCTATTGAAAATCGGTTTGAGCTGAGTGGACGCGTTTTGTAATCTAGCTGCATGCTTCTTTATTTAACGTTTTCACGGGACGTTTGAGTGCTTTCAGTTTGGTGCAAAGAGCAAATTGTATTGTACCCGCAACATTCATGTGCCATGAAGCATCGACAAGCTCCTGAAAAAGGGGGTGAGAAAGCCACATATTAAAGAATTTGAATGGTTTATTACCATGAAAATGTTGGCACTGAAAATCAAGAAGCAATGGACAGTGATCCGAATCCACCTGCATAGGGAGGAACGTAGCTAAACAAGACAACTATCGAGTACCCCATACCTGATTAATCATAGCACGATCGAGTTTGGCAAGCCACTGATTTTTCTTCCAAGTGAAAATTTCTCCCTTAGAAGGAGCATCTTTAAATCCAAGCGCCATCCTAAAATCTTGGAGGTCTTTCAATAGATAGGCGGAGGGGGGTTGCTACCTAACGTTCATTGACAAAACAAACACAATTAAAATCACCAAGAAGTAACCATGGAGTATTCGGGTCCACATTCAGCCCCATGAGAATACGCCACAGCTCCCTACGTTGTGTAACCTGATATAAGTCATAAATGCAAGTAAGTAGAAACCAATCCTTCGTAATAATATTACTAAGGCAACAATGGATAAAATGCTCTCCTGTAGATAAAACATGGCATTCATAATATAAGGGGTCCCAAGTCACCACCATACGGCCCCCTATTATGTGATCAAAATTATGCATAGAAAGCCACCCGACAAATCAAGTACGCATAAATGTTGCCAATCCTTGTAAGTTTCTTTTCCTCCGCTTATTGATATGCTTAAACTCTGCGGGTAGTATTGTCTAAGCTGGGGTCGCGATCAAATTTTGTCAAGGTGCAAACTTGCAGTCTACAGTTACCTGACGTGCACGCACGACTCCTTCCGAGGGTCTTTGCTCAACCACCGTCGATCGTGATGATTGTCGCCAGGGACTATGATTTTTAGGCCGACCGCGAGCGATTAGTCTCATGGGGGGCCAAGTTCTGCCCCCTCCTCTGTCTCCCAAGATCGGGTTGATGAGAGGGGGCGACGCTGCGTGGAGTGATGTAGGATTCTGGCGCAACTTGCGTTCGAATGGCTCCTCGGCTGAAAGGCTTCAGACGCAACTTGCGTTCAAAGACTCGATGGTTCATAGGATTCTGTAATTCACACCAAGTATCACATTTTGCTACGTTCTTCATCAATGCGAGAGCTAAGATATTCGTTGCCGAGAGTCGTTTTGATTCATAATGAAGCGAGGCACCATCTCTTCTTCTTCTGAAGACCCGGGGGATGATGTAGCATCCACGAGAACTGAATCTTTTGAGGCTGAAACTGAGGGGAGTGAGGAGAGTGAGGAGAGTGAGGCTTCTTCCACCTCAGGTGGTTCTGGTAGTTCTAAACAGAACACTCCTCACCAGGTGCTCGAAAAAACTCCCAGCTCAAAACCTGCAGCTAAGAAAACACCCAAGGCCACTTATGCTAGCCTGTTTAGGTACAACAAAATGCTCACTAAAGGCATTCAATTGGTTCCAAAACAGGTCGATGACGTTGTTTGTATGACACCTGCTGATTATCGGCCCATTGAGGAAGGTTGGGGATATTGTTTGGTTGGAAGGTTTACAAGGCATTTTTCGGGTATGAAAGCTATGGAGGATATGATTGCGAAGTGGGGTGTTCAATGCAAACTTCTTCCTCATGACCAAGGGTGGTTGGTCTTTCGCTTTAAAAGTGATGATGATCGTACTCGCATCCTTATGGGTGATCCGTATGTGCTTTATGGAAAAACATTGTTGCTGAAATCTTTGAACAGAGGCTTTGCATTTAATAATGATGAATTTACCAAAATCCCCATTTGGATTAAATTACCGAATGTTCCCTTAGATTTTTTGCATGAAGAAGCACTTTCAAAGCTTGGCTCCCGCATTGGTAAACCAATTTGTACAGACCAAATCACTGGTCAACGTTCACAGATTGCCTATGTCCGTATATTGGTTGAGGTGGATGTCTCCAAGCCACCTGTGTCAAGCTTTCAAGTTCAATTGCCGGAGGGTTTTTCCTACACTCAATTGGTTATTTATGAAACTTTTCCACTGTTTTGTGATACTTGTCATCGAGTGGGTCATCTACCTACCGATCGCACTCTTTATGGGGGCGTGTTAGAAAGAAACCTGCAACTCCTCATGTCGCACTAGATAGTCCTGCTGTTGGTGATACAATTCCGGGAGTCTCTACTCAACCTTCACCTTCTGGGGACCATCTTGCTGAAACCGTTATTCCTTTGTCTCCTACCACTACTCTGAATACTGCTTCTCCTGAAGTGAGAGATCAGGGTACCCCGGCTATTGAAGTAGCTAGTGAGGCTGGTCAGCCCCCTCAAGGTGCAGATTTGGGCAATGTAAACGAAGTTCCTGGGGCCCAGCCTACTCCTCAATGTCCTTTTCCAGATTCTATTCCACCACGGCCTACTGCTCTCAATACTAGGCCAGGTGAATCCTCTGTGGTGCCAGCTACTTCTAGTGAACGTCAGCCTGTCAAAGGGAGTAAAGATGTTGACAAACCTCCAAGTATTTCTTTTGTCAAAGGCACTGCAATGCCTACTCGAAACAATCAGGCCAGATTCACTTCTAAAGCGAAGTTTGTAGAGCAGATGGACGGTCCTAATGCTGATCGACAGAATGAAGGGAGGGGAGGCCCTTCCTCACTTCCAAAATGAATATCCATAGTTGGAATGTTCTAGGGCTGCATAAACCCTCACGACAACACAGTGTTTGCCTCATCACAAGGCAACACAATTGTCGATTTTTGTGTGTCTTGGAAACTAAGTTTGATGTTGGGGGATTGGCGACATTTATGCGTACTCGTTTTGCTGAATGGCTTTACACGCATAATTTTGATCACATAATAGGGGGCCGGATGGTGGTGGCTTGGGACCTTTTATATTATGACTACCAAGTTTTATCTACAGGAGAGCAATTTATCCATTGTCGCCTTAGCAATATTATTATGAAGGACTGGTTTCTACTTACTTGCATTTATGGCTTATATCGGGTTACACAACGCAGGGAGCTATGGCATACTCTCATGGGGATGAATGTGGACCCGAATACTCCATGGTTACTTCTTGGTGATTTTAATTGTGTTTGTTTTTCCCATGAACGTCGGGGTGGCAACCCCCCTCCGCTTATCTACTGAAAGACCTCCAAGATTTTAGGATGGCGCTTGGGTTTGACGATGCTCCGTCTAAGGGAGAATTTTTGACTTGGCAGAAAAATCAGTGGCTAGCCAAACTCGATCGTGCTATGATTAATCAGGCTTGGGGTACTCGAGAGTTGTCTTGTTTAGCTACATTCCTCCCCATGCAGGCAGACTCGGATCACTGTCCATTGCTTCTTGATTTTCAGCGCCAACATTCCCATGTTAATAAGCAATTTAAATTCTTTAATATGTGGACTTCTCACCCCCTTTTTTAGGAGCTTATCGATGTTAAATGGCACATGAACGTTGCTGGTACAGCACAATTGGCTCTTTGCACCAAATTGAAAGTACTCAAATGTCCCCTGAAAATGTTAAATATAGAAGAATTCGGCCACATTACAACATGAGTGCAATCAGCTCAAGCAGATTTTCAACAAGCTTATCAAGCTTTACTTCAATTCCCTGCAAATGCCGAGCTACAGAATCAGGTGAATATGAAACGGAAGCACGTCAATTTTCTCCAAGATGTTGAACGCCTATTTTACAAACAAAAGGCGAAATGTCGGCACCTTATGGAGGCTGATCGGAGCACTAGTTATTTCCACTCCATTGTTCGGAAAAAGACTAAGATGAATGTTATTACCTATCTCATTAACAATGATGGGTCGGAAACTTCTTCCATGCAAGAGGTCCATGAGTCTTCTTGAATATTTTATGAGTCTATTTGGTGTTGATGGTAACTATAGGAGAGTTGATGATCAGGTTTTGTGCACTGATGCCCTCCTTCCTGTGAGTGAACATGATCAGCTAGTTGTGCCTATCACTGAGATTGAAATAAAAATGGCCTTGTTTGACATTGGTGATCGAGTTGGGAAAGATGTTATTCAAGTAGTCCAGGAGTTCTTCCGGAATAGCAAGTTGCTCAAACAACTTAATCATTCCTTTCTCACTATTATTCTGAAAATGAACTCCTCCCCTAAGGTGATTGATTTCCGACCCATTGCCTGTCTAAATGTTGTGTATAAAATCATTACAAAGATCCTAGCGGTGAGACTTTCTTCAATTGTGGGACAACTAGTAGATTCTGCTCAAGCTGCATTCATTCCCTGCAGAAATATGTTAGACAATGTCTACCTCGCTCAAGAGCTTGTAAGGGGATATAGTCGGAAATGTGTATCCCCTCAGTGTATGTTGAAAATTGACATAACCAAAGCTTATGATACAGTCTCGTGGGGTTTCTTGGCTGATATGAACCATGGATTGAATTTTCCTACCCGATTTATACATTGGATAATGGAATGTGTAACTTCAGCCTCCTTTTCCCTAATGATCAATGGTACTCTTCATGGAATGTTTAAAGGGCGGCGAGGACAAAGACAAGGGGACCTGATGTCACCTCTCCTCTTTTCATTATGCTTAGAATATCTGTCTCGAGTGCTTAAGAAAAATACAGCCAGATCTTCCTTTCGGTTTTATCCGAAATGTCAACAACTAGCTATTACACATTTCGCCTTCGTCGATGATCTCGTGTTATTTTCTAGAGGAGATGCTCCTTCCATTCAGATCTTGTTAAATAGTCTACGAGAACTTAGTGCAGTAGCTGGGCTAACGGCTAATAATGCTAAATCCAGTATATTTCTTGGAGGTGTTTGGGGTTGGGAAAGGGAATCCATCCTACAAGCCGTAGACTTTCTACTTGATGATTTTCCTATACGCTATCTTGGGGTCCCACTAGCTCCCATGAAAATTTATGTTTCCTAATACTCGGCATTAATTGAAGTGGTTGAATCGTGTCTTCACACCTAGAATGGCAAAAACTTATCCTATGTTGTTCCCTATGAACTTATCAATTCGGTTATTCAAGGAACACTCTCCTTTTGGTTTCAAGCTTTTCCTATTCCTACTGTCATTATGGACAAAATCACCTCATTATGTCGGCTATTCCTATGGGGTGGTAAGAACTTCAGAGTAACGTGGGATAGCATGTGCCTCCCTCGGGACGAGGGTGGTTTGGGTCTCAAGCAATGTAAGGTGTGGAATTCAGCCCTACTTTTGAAAGTTCTTTGAAACATTCATGCTGAAACAAATTCTTTATGGGTTCTTGGATCCATACCATCTAACTGAGAGGAGCTTCTATATGGGAATGGCAACCACATGCACGTGATTCTTCCCTTCTCAAAAAATTAGCCTCCATTTGTGATAAGTTGTTACAAAAATTGGGCAGCATACCCGTAGCTGTGGAGGTACTTCAGCGTCATTGCTTGCAGGGTACCCTGTCCTCCCACCAGATTTATGATCTTCTGCGCATTAAGCAACTGCGTAAGCCTTGGATGTCTTTTATTTGGAAGAGATATATTCCTCCCAAATATTCTTTTACTGCTTGGCTAAGTCTATGTAATCGTCTTCCCACTAAAGATCTTCTATTGTTCCTGGAGCTAGATCAGACTTGTATCTTATGTAGACAAGAACTCGAAATAATCGGCCATCTCTTTTTCCAATGTTCGTTCACAAAAGAGATTTGGCTATGTATCTGAAGGTGGCTGGGTGTCACTAGAGAATTGTCTTCACTGCTACAAGCCATCAAGTGGATTAGGCGGGAATTTAAAGGAGCTCTTTTACGCTCCAAAGCTCTCGGGATAGGGCTTCTCAGCACTATCTACATTGTTTGGAAGATCAGGAATGCTGCACAAATGGATGGTGTTTCCTTCACCCCTCTAGACGTGGTTGCCAAAATTAAAATGGTGGTGTACAAAATCCTTTACAAGCTGTATCCAGTGGAGTTAATTAACTTCTAGCGGTATTCTTGTGGACGTTCCCCTATTGGCCCCGCCTCTTTTAATTGTTGGCTTTGTTCCTTTGCTGCATGTCCGATGGAGTGTAGGGGCCTCCTCTTCCTCCTTATGACCTATGTAGTCTTTGGGCACGTATGTGAGTCGCATGTGCCATGCTACTCCTTTACATCTTTAGCTGGCATCGTTGGCTTGCTGGGCATTTTACTGCTGTTTGGATTTATGAGTCGTTAATGCTGGTTATTGCTTTTGTTAGTTTTGATACCTTTTGTATTTGATGTATTTCATCTAATACGGGGCCCTAGCCTCATTTTTGGGTGTAAAGGGATTTAGGCATTTCATTTGCACTATCTTTTGTATGTTTGGGGTATGCCCCAAATATTGATGTATATATCTTTTTGATAAATGTCATTTACATTTTATCAAAAGAAAAGAAAGAGCTATCAGTATCAAGAAAGAGCTATCAGGAAGTGGGTGTTGGAGAGCTTCTCTCACTAGGGATTTTCTTCCTAGGTTCATCCACGTTTCTGCTCTTTCACGATCCTTTCTGCTGGTATTCATCACGATTTTCTTCTGTGTGTTTTACACGATCCTCTCTTGGTGGTCTTTCTGCATTTGCTTGGGATTTATTCATGGTGGTTTCGTTTTTACTATGCACAATCCACACTTGGTGTCGTGACATTTCTGTAACATTTCTTGATTGCTCCTTCGGTGTTCTTTTGTTTCTCCATAGTTCTACTGGTCCCTCCTTTGATTTCCGAGGGTGAACACTTAATGGCTGGTGCGCCACTGACTAGGGACTGCGGTGGTTCCCCCATTGCTAAAGGTCATCCATCGGCCTTCCCTTAAACAGATGGGCGCGAAAAAATTTCGTGGGAGAGATATCACCTCTGAAGTTGTTTTAGGACTTCAATCTCCCTCCAAAACGACTGTTGATGTAGGTAATGTGGGTTCAGTCCCTAAACAGGACACTGCGTAGGCACCTTCTTCTTCTGAAGACTCAGGGGATGATGTAGCATCCATAGGAACTGAATCTTCTGATGCTGAAAATGAGGGGAGTGAGGAGAGTGAGGCTTCTTCCACCTCAAGCGGTTCTGGTAGCTCCAAACAGAACACTCCTCACCAGGTGCTCGATAAAACTCCCATCTCAAAACCTGCAGCTAAGAAAACCCCCAAGGCCACTTATGCTAGTCTGTTTAAGTCCAACCGAATGCTCACTAAAGGCCTTCAGTTGGTTCCAAAACAAGTTGATGAAGTTGTATGTATGACATTTGCTGATAATCGGCCCATTGAGGAAGCTTGGGGATATTGTTTGGTTGGTAAGTTTACGGGGTGGTTTCCAGGAATGAAAGCAGTGGAGGATATGATTGCGAAGTGGGGTGTTCAGTGCAAACTTCTTCCTCATGACCAAGGGTGGCTGGTCTATCGTTTTGACAGTGATGAGGATCGAACTAGCATCCTTATGGGTGGACCGTATATGCTTTATGGGAAAACATTGTTGTTGAAAACTTTGATCAGAGGATTTGCATTTAATAATGATGAATTTACCAAAATCCCCATTTGGATTAAATTACCGAATGTTCCCTTGGATTTTTGGCATGAAGAAGCACTATCAAAGCTTGGCTCCTGCATTGGTAAACCAATTTGTAAAGACAAAATAACTGGTCAACGTTCACGTATTAGCTATGTCCATTTATTGGTTGAGGTGGATCTTTTAAGCCACTCGTATCAAGCTTTCAAGTTCAATTGCCGGAGGGTCTTTCCTATACTCAATTGGTTATTTATGAAACTTTTCCACTGTTTTGTGATACTTGTCATTGAGTGGGTCACCTACCTACAGATTGCACTCTATATGGGGGTCGTGTTAGAAAAAAAAACTGCAACTCCTAGTGTAGCACCAGTTAGCTCTGCTGTTATTGATACTACTACGGGAGACTCTACTTAATCTCCAACTTCTGGTGGCCACCCTGCTGAAACCGTTACTCCTTTGGCTCCTACCACTACTCAGCATACTGCTTCTCCAGAAGTGCGAGACCAGGGTACCCCGGCTATTGAGGTAGCTAGTGAGGCTGGCCAACCCCCTCAAGGTGCGGATTTGAGTAGTACGACAGAAATTCCAATTGCCTATCCTACTTCTCAACCTCCTTTGCCAGATTCTATTCCACCTAGGCCTACTTCCAATGATCTCGATAATAGACCTGGTGACTCCTCTAAGGTGCTAGTTGCTTCTGGTGATCGTAAGCATGTCAAAGGGAGTAAGGGTGTTGACAAACCTCCTGGTTCCTCTTTTTCCAAAGGCAATGCTATGCCTCCTCGAAACACTCAGGGTATATTCCCTTCTAAAGCGAAGTATGTAGAGACGCTGGACAGTTTTAATAATGATCGGTGGAATGACGGGAGGGGTGGCCCTTCCTCACTTCCGAAATGAATCTCCTCAGTTGGAATGTCCGAGGGCTGCATAAACCCTCGAGACAGCATAGTGTTTGCCTCTTAACACGGTAACATAATTGTCGATTTTTGTGTCTCTTGAAAACTAAGCTTGATGTTGGGGGATTGGCGACATTTATATGTACTCGATTTGCCGGATGGCTTTATACCCATAATTTTGATCACATAAAAGGGGGACGTATGGTAGTGGCTAAGGACCCTTTATATTATGACTGTCGTGTATTATCTACAGGAGAGCAATTCATCCATTGTCGCCTTAGCAATACTATTGCGAAGGACTGGTTTCTGCTTACTTGCATTTATGCCTTATATCGGGTTACACAACGTAGGGAGTTATGGCATACTCTCATGGGGCTGAATGTGGACCCGAATACTCCATGGTTACTTCTTTGTGACTTTAATTGTGTTTGTTTTGCTCATGAACGTCAGGGTAATAACCCCCCCTCTGCCTATCAATTGAAAGACCTCCAAGATTTTAGGATGGCGCTTGGGTTTGATGATGCTCCCTCTAAGGGAGAATTTTTTACTTGGCAGAAAAATCAGTGGCTATCCAAACTCGATCGTGCTATGATTAATCAGGCTTGGGGTACTCGAGAGTTGTCCTGTTCAGCTACGTTCCTCCCCATGCAGGCGGATTCGGATCATTGTCCATTGCTTCTTGATTTTCAACGCCAACATGCCCATAGTAACAAGCCATTTAAATTCCTTAACATGTGGCTTTCTTACCACCTTTTTCGGGAGCTTATCGATTCTTCTTGGCATATAAATGTTGCTGGTATAGCAAAATTTGCTCTTTGTGTTGGATCGCGTATGGTCCAAGTATTCTCAATACGCTGCGGAAAAGACCATACAAAAATATCACGTATAATCGAAAACACGAAGGATTAACGAAAATACCTTATTTTCGTGGATAGGTTGCTTCTTTTCTTTTCAGATTCCAAGACACTGCAAATCGCTAATGCCCTCTACCGGCATCCACACGAGCATACACGATCCGGAATGCGGCTGTAGTGTGCTAGCACATCCTGAAAACCTTTCTAAACGCCGCACGATCTTTCTCTTGGATGGCGGCTAGGGTTTCCTGACAATTGTGTCGTTCACCTAATGAGACCTAAGCTTCTCTATTTATAGAGAAATCCTAATCTCATTCAGGCCTTATTAAGTTTCGGCCCATTATATCATATATAATAAAAGCCCGACATCTTAATTCAATCTAGCCCAATAAATATATCTAAATATATTTATTCAATACCTAATAAATTAGGCCTAAGAGAATAAGCCCAGATCACATCACTCTTTGTATGCGACCCTGTAGGCTCATTTGATGTTGGCAATGGGCTTGATTACACTTCACGGCCCATAAGTCATAAGCGGCCTCTAACAAGACATTATGACTACCCAAATCAAATGAGGATCGATAATCCGATTTAACCTATAACTATGGTTATAAGCTCAGTCCTTTTGTAACACGATATCAAGATTAATAACAAGGCATGGTACATGTCAACCTTTGATTAATCATAGTTTCTTGATCCCCAAATTGACTGATTATAACAAATGACATTGATGACTCTTCATCAATTCATTTGAGCACGGCCATGCATTTCTTCAGTCACACTTGTCAAGAGGCCCAAATGATATCTCTCTCATTTAAGAGAGGTACAAATCCCATCTACGTCATTCACATCCCTCCGCATGATTCGTTTGATGTCCAACATAAGATTATTTGTTATTCGGTTAAAATAACTTAGTCTAATATCAAAACACCGAATTCCTCATGTAGGGAACCATGATGACTTCAGGTCAAAGGACTAAAGTCAAACAATATTAAGAATCACTAATGACATGAAACCATGTAGTATTCTTTATGTGGGTCGGTCCAATATATGTTCTCTAACATATATCTATGTTTTTGATTTGATATCTCATATCCATGATCAGTAAAATGTGATCATCAATCAGAACACATACTAGTCTTAATTCATTATTGTTCCACCAATAATGATCGACCAGGGATAGTCTAGAATAGTGTTATAATGCTTATGGTTTTACTATCAAGTCACATACTTGATAACATAAGTCTAATACTATTCATGGAATGTAAATCACATTACATAAACGAAATACATGCATATATGAAATGGAATACCTCATCATATATTATTAACAAATCATAATGTTAATACATGAATCAAAAATGTTCATTGACCTAGGGCACACTACTAACAATCTCCCACTTGCACTAGGCCCAATCAGTCAGATATCTAATACCCATAGACCTCGTATGACTCTCATGTTTAGGCTGTAGAAGAGGCTTAGTAAGTGGATCGACAATGTTGTCATTTGTGCCCACTTTGCATATCTTCACGTCTCCTCTCCCAATGATCTCTCTAATCAGATGGAAATGTTTGAGTATGTGTTTGGATCTATGATGTGAGTTTGGTTCCTTAGCCTGTGCTATAGCCCCATTATTATCACAATAAAGGTCTATAGGACTTACAATGCTAGGAATAATTCCAAGCTCAGTAATGAACTTTCTAATCGATACAGCTTCCTTAGCTGCATCCGAGGCAGCAATGTACTCAGCTTCAGTTGTAGAATCAGCAACAGTGTCTTGCTTTGAACTTTTCCAGCTCACTGCACCTCCATTCAAACAGAACACAAAACCTGATTGTGATATAAAATCATCTATGTCAGACTGAAAACCAGCATCAGTGTAACCATTTACAACGAGCTCTCCTTCAAGTCCTCCATAGACTAGGAACATATCCTTAGTTCTTCTCAAGTACTTACGGATATTCTTAATCGCTATCCAAAGGACTCTAACCATAATTAGATTGGTATCTACTTGTTATGCTCAAAGCATATGAGACATCTGGTCGAGTACATAACATGGCATACATGATAGATCCAATTGCAGATGCATATGGAATCTTACTCATGCGCTCAAGCTCCTTATCTGAAGTAGGACAATCCTTCTTAGAAAGCTTGATTCCATGTGACATAGGTAAGAATCCTCTCTTGGAATCTTGCATACTGAATCTTTTCAGTATCTTATCTATGTATATACTCTGACTTAGGCCTATAAGCTTTCTTGATCTATCTCTATAGATCTTAATGCCTAAAACATAGGCAGCCTCACCTAAGTCTTTCATTGAGAAACGTTTCCTTAACCAAATCTTGACACTCTGTAAGGTTGGAATATTGTTTCCAATGAGCAATATGTCATCAACATATAAAGCTAAAAAGACAACAGCACTCCCACTAACCTTTTTGTAAACACAAGGTTCATCTTCATTCTTGATGAATCCAAACTCTTTGACAACTTCATCAAAACGAAGATTTCAGCTTCTTGATGCTTGCTTTAATCCATAAATGGATCTTTGAAGCTTGCACACCTTTCCCGAATTCTTAGGATGGACAAAACCCTCAGGTTGTATCATATATACATCCTCAAGTAAGTTCCCATTAAGGAAAGCCATTTTGACATCCATTTGTCATATCTCATAATCGTAGTATGCAGCTATGGCAATAAGAATTCTAATGGATTTGATCATGACCACTGGAGAAAATGTCTCATCATAATCAATTCCATGAGCTTATCGATAACCTTTAGCAACAAGTCTTGCTTTATAAGTGTGCACATTTCCATCCATGTCGAGTTTCTTTTTGAAAACCCACTTACATCCAATGGTCTTCAAGCCATCAGACGGATCAATCAAAGTCCAAACTTGATTGTCATACATGGATTGCATCTCTGCTTTCATGGCCTCTAACCATTTAGCAGATTCTAGACTTTCCATAGCTTCTTGATAGGTTGTGGGCTCATTATGATCGATGAGCATCACATTATCATCATCAGTAACGAGAAATCCATATCTCTCGGGCTCATGACGAATCCTATCATATCTACGTAGGCCTTGTGTTGTTGAAGGTCGCTCATCAACGACTTGTGAGCTCACTTCAATCTCCTTTTAGGCTCAATGTCATTTTGTGAAACTTGAATTTCTTCAAGTTGTACTTTACTCCCACTGTTTCACCTAATTTCTCAAGATGATGAATGTAACTCTTCATCTTGAGAACACGAGCACTCACGGGTGTGCTGTGAGTCATCTTGCATGAATTCAATGCCTTAGTGGTTCTAAACCTCTCTTGGCGTGCTTGCTCTTGAAACATAGTTTTCAATTGAGCAAGCATGTCATAAACCTCCATTTCTTCTAAATCCTTCGAAGGTCGAGATCATGGCGCCTAACATAAGGTATGACACATCCAAGTAGAGTCATTGATATGCTTCGTAAGCATCCTTTTGAGCCTTAGGTGCAATTGCCGATGGTTCCTCGTGGATGGGCTCTTCTAAGACATAAGGCTTTCTTTCTTGCTTGAGAACAATTCTCAAGTTCCTATACCAATCTCGAAATTTGTTCCATTAAGTTTTCTTTCTCTAAGATAGTCGATAGAAAGGTTTGTGGATGGAGTAGTCATAATCTACAAGAATTATGCAATAAGGGTCAACATTCATATATTATGAGATATTAGCTCCCACTCAAATAAATAACCCTCAATTGATGAATGGGAGAAGCAAGATCCATATTTCACTAAGTCCTAAGAAAGCTTTGGCTTAACACTCAAGACTTAGTTATTTAGGTAGAAAACTCTTTTCAATTACATCACATGTAACTCTTGATGGGCTTATGTTAAAATACATCTTATGTACTGCATGTATGTATAAACTCAATCTTATGCCCTAAGCCCAAAACCGTTTTGATAGCTTAGTCAAATTTAACCATACTTTACCTATGAATAGCACCATTATTCAAATGTGTTCCCTAGATGATCCCTACATGCCTTGCTTTGGCAAAAACCCACATAAGGATAAGCTAGAGATAAACATTGGTAAAGATTTATGGAAGGCATATAAACTTGAAATTATGAAGAGGGTCGTTCTTAATACATTATGAAGGCTACTAATCCTATTAGTAAGGGTGTTTGTACTATGCTATTTCTAATCCTATACTACAACATACTTGAGTATATATATATTAGAAGTATAGAATAGTAACTTACACATGAATATAAATATTCAAAAAATATAAATAAACACATGTAACATCACCCAGAATATATAACACATAACGAACAAACAAGCGTAGGGGAAGCCGCCCCTTGCTGGGCTTGTCAGTCGACTGGAAGAGATGATAGTCGACTAGTCGACTTGTGCTAGTCGACTGAAACCAATACCAGTCGACTGGAACAAACGTTTTTGCTAAAACATCATCTCCGTTCTCTGACCAGTCGACTGGCGGGTTAAAGAGGCCTTGAGTTTGCTCAACAAGCCTTATAATAAACAAAACTCTAGTTTATTCTTATAACAATGGAAGGCATCAATCATGTTCTTAACGTGTACTTAATATTTTAACGATGGGTTTTAATTTCATATGTCTCATCAAATATAAATTGCATGTAAAATATCACACATATAAAACATATAATTTATCATGCATCCAATATATATATCAACCATAAAAATAAAGTATGCAACTTATGCACTCATAATCAAATTATATGCATAAAATATGCATTTAATATATATATCAACCATATAAATAAAGTATGCAATTTGTGCACTCATAATCAAATTATATGCATAAAACATCAAGCTTCGCTTGATTCTAGTTATTGATCTTCATAATCTAAAATAACACTTCCAACTCCTTGGAAAATTTAGATTAGATTAAATCATTGATTCCTAAATAAATTAAATTCCTATTCCAAATAGAAATTTAATTTGATTTGAAAACAATTTTCAAATCCAATATTTGGAAACTATTTCCAATTTTCTTGACTCCTTTAATAATAATTTAATTGAAAACAATTTTCAATAATTATACTTCTTACTTATTATAATTTAGAAAACTTATTTTCAAAATTATATAAGTAAGACATTCTAATCTAATTAGAAGACTATTTCTAATTTAATTAGAAATCACCATTTCTAATCTCATTAAAATTACTATCCCTTAATTAGAAAACTATTTTCTAATATTAAAGGAAAATACTTTCAAAATTAAATAAAAACACTTTTAAATTTAATTAAGAAAGTTATTATATATTATTTATTTAGAGAATTATTTCTTGACTAATTAGAAAACATTTCTTTAATAAGTTAGAAAACTATTTTCTAAATATTAAAGAAAGCACATTTTCTTAATTAATAAATGAAAACACTTTTCAAAATTTAATCAAGAAAATACTTTATCTAAAAGTCAAGAAACTTATTATTCATAAATAAAGAAACAATTTCTAAATAAATAAAATAACAATTCTCTAAACAAATAAAACTTGAAATTTAATTTATCTCAATCAAATTGAAATAAATAATTTAATTAAGAAACATTTTTTAAAAATTATTTAAGAAAACAATTTTCTTAATTTTAAGAAGTTCAATTAATTAATTTCAACCTAATTGAAATTAATTAATTATTATTTTAGAAACAACTTTTCTAATTAATTAATTAATTTCAATCTAATTGAAACTAATTAATTCTAATTTTAGAAACAACTTTTCTAGTTAATTAATTTCAATATAATTGAAAATAATTAATTCTAATTTTAGAAAGAACTTTTCTAATTAATTAATTTCAATCTAATTGAAACTAATTAATTCTAATTTTAGAAACAACTTTTCTAAAATTAATTAGGAATCAATATAATTATTAATCTTAATTAAATTAAGAAAAATAATTACCTTTGAATTGATTTTAAATTTTAAAACAATTTTAAAATTACAAGAATTTAATAAAATAAGAATACATTATTACTTATTTTAAAATTCCTTTTTAAGTTTAAGTCGTTCTTAAACTAATAACCAAATAAACCCATTCTTGAACCTATTACCAAACATCCCTCTACTTTTTCATGTTTTAGAAAAAACCCTAGCCTTCAAGGATGCCACGCTAACCTTTGTGTTCTTCCGGTCGGTGGCATGTTGCTTGCTCTTCAAGCAACGCCGATTATATTACTGAATCCACTTTGAAGAACCAAAGATAAAAGCATCTAGAACTTTATTCCTATCTACTGTTTGTCGATGGGACAAATAAAGAGTGTCTTTGCATTCCTATTCATCTAATGAATTTCGTGAACCTCAGGTAAGGCTCCAACGTCTCCTCAGCCACGCATGCATTCGACAAGCACCTGGTATTGCTCCTCTCTGTTTTCTTCAGCCCACGACCCATCAACAAATGACGACCACCAAGAGACACACTTCAATAAAGATTATTACGCATAATGCTAGCGACCTCATAGCAATTTCCAAAAGCAGAAAAAGCAACCGCAGGCCAATGCTTTTGGCTATTGAAAATTTCCAGATTTTTCATAACAATTATGTTCTACGAGTCTATTAAGAATCTAATCTGAACTTTTCAGATTTTGGGTTTATAATATGAACTTTTCATATTTTCAATTCCAAAAAATATAAAGATCAATCTCACGCAATCAATTTAATCAAATTATAGACATAAAAACCCGGCTCGATACCTTTGTTGGATCGCAGATGGTCCGAGTATTCTCAATCTCATGGAAAAGACCATACAAAAATATCACGTATAATCGAAAACATGAAGGATTAACGAAAATACCTTATTTTCGTGGATAGGTTGCTTCTTTTCTTTTCAGATTCCAAGACACTGCAAATCGCTAATGCCCTCTACCGTATCCACACGAGCACGCACGATCCGGTCTGCGGTCAGAAGGTGCTAGACGTCTGAAAACCTTTCGAACGCCGCACGATCTTTCTCTTGGATGGCGGCTAGGGTTTCTCGACAATTGTGTCGTTCACCTAATGAGACCTAAGCTTCTATTTATAGAGAAATCCTAATCTCATTCAGTTCTATTAAGTTTCGCCCATTATATCATATATAATAAAAGCCCGACATCTTAATTCAATCTAGCCCAATAAATATATCTAAATATATTTATTCAATACCTAATAAATTAGGCCCAAGAGAATAAGCCCAGATCACATCACTCTTTGTGTGCGACCCTGTAGGCTCATTTGATGTTGGCAATGGGCTTGATTACACTTCACGGCCCATAAGTCATAAGCGGCCTCTAGCAAGACATTATGACTACCCAAATCAAATGAGGATCGATAATCCGATTTAACTTGTAAATATGGTTATAAGCTCAGTCCTTTCCTAACACGATATCAAGATTAATCATAAGGCATGGTACATGTCAACCTTTGATTAATCATAGTTTCTTGATCCCCAAGTTGACTGATTATAACAAATGACATTGATGACTCTTCATCAATTCATTTGAGCACGGCCATGCATTTCTTCAGTCACACTTGTCAAGAGGCCCAAATGATATCTCTCTCATTTAAGAGAGGTACAAATCTCATGTACGTCATTCACATCCCTCCGCATGATTCGTTTGATGTCCAACATAAGACTATTTGTTATTCGGTTAAAATAACTTAGTCTAATATCAAAACACCGAATTCCTCATGTAGGGAACCATGATGACTTCAGGTCAAAGGACTAAAGTCAAACCATATTAAGAATCACTAATGACATGAAACCATGTAGTATTCTTTATGTGGGTCGGTCCAATATATGTTCTCTAACATATATCTATGTTTCTGATTTGATATCTTATATCCATGATCAGTATAACGTGATCATCAATCAGAACACATACTAGTCTTAATTCATTATTGTTCTACCAATAATGATTGACCAAGGACAGTCTAGAATAGTGTTATAACGCTTATGGTTTTACTATCAAGTCACATACTTGATGACATAAGTCTAATACTATTCATAGAATGTAAATCACATTACATAAACGAAATACATACATATATGAAACGGAATACCTCATAATATATTATTAACAAATCATAATGTTAATACATGAATGACAAATGTTCATTGGCCTAGGGCACACTACTAACACTTTGCACCAAATTGGAAGCACTCAAATGTCCCCTGAAAATGTTAAATAAAGAAGCATTCGGCCACATTACTACACGAGTACAATCAGCTCAAACAAATTTTCAACAGGCTTATCAAACTCTACTTCAATTCCCTGCAAATGTCGAGCTGAAGAATCAGGTGAATATTAAAAGGAAGCATGTCAATTTTCTCTAGGATGTTGAACGCCTATTCTACCAACAAAAGGCGAAATGTCAGCACATTATGGAGGCTAATCGGAGTACTAGTTATTTCCACTCCATTGTTTGGAAAAGACTAAGATGAATGCTATCACCCATCTCATTAATAATGATGGATCGGAAACTTCTTCCATGCAAGAGGTTCATGAGCGTCTTCTTTAAGAGGACTAATTTATATATCTATAACTTTTAATCTAGTACACCCATAGATAAGATTAAGATTTATTCCACTATTAAATAGGAAATATAGACTAAATAAAATCTTCCATTATATTAATATAAATACCTACATACATATATATACACACACACATATGCAGTCATTAATTGGGTCATATTGTAACATTCTCTCACTTGGCCCGATACTTCAAACTTTATTTTAATAGTGTTATTAGAGTTGCAAATACACTTAATATAAATATTGACACAATTATGAAATAACCAATGAATTACATCTTTCCAATACATTATATTGCAGGGGCATTTTTGTCATTAAACCTTTGTTTTTTGTTACGTCACAAGAACTAAACATATTTCATCCCGGGGCGAATACAATTTTCTCTCGCTTACCCACCGCAACAAAACATCTCACTGTTTTCAATTCTTGTTCTGCCCTGTCCTGTCCTCTCTTGTCCCGTCCTTACATGTTGAAGACGCTAACCAAACAGACCGTAATAGTGGTGCTAAAGAAGAACAAAAAAGGCCTACAACAACCAAGGGCCCATTACCTCCAAAGGAATGGGATATACAATTAAGCCCATAAGACAAGTAACTCATAAAAAGAACAAAACCCTACAGCCCAACAGAGGGGGACAACGGTCCAAACAATCGGCGCATAGTACTTCAGAAGACGTCAGCCCATATAAAAGCCCAGTAGGTGGAAAAGGGCCGGCGAGGCTAAGGAGCCAAACCGGTGAAGCAGGCCCAATCCATAAACTAACAGGGCAATGAGAAACCAGCATAATCACGACATCGTTTTTCATCCTCCTGAGGCACCTACGAGGCTGCTCATTTGGAGATCCTCGATAACCAAGCTCCATCGAAGAGGAGACTACAACAGAGAAGCAGTCACCAAGTAGAGGCAATAAAACACCACCTAAAAGACCTACCCTTTCTCGCCCGCTGGTTCCTAAAGCATCTAGAGATTGATAGCAATATCGGCATGCAATAGGAACCAAAAGGGATAACCAAGCAGAGAAGAAAACATCAACAACAGGAGGCCTCACCCGCCAGCCACTGTCCAAATACGACAACACTCCACATGTAAAGCTATCACCAATTCCCTTACGGTGTCGTTTACATATTGGCTACCAGAAACGGCGTCGGACAGCACACCCTATATAAAACGACCCTGCGACACCCCAGGACATCCACATGCCACCGCAATACGGGAGCATTTAACAGAACCCAGTCGGTACCGTTTAACCCATAACCTCCAGAAACATCATCGTGCTGACCCATAAACCTGAAGCCTTTGAACACAGTGACGTCACAGCACAAATACCTTCCAAGGAGCCTACCCTCGGAACCCCTTCAGTGAATCGCGCCTTATCAAAACACCACTGATTCACAAAGACGACATCGTTTCTGCAGCCAAGAATCGGGGGGACTACCTACCAACTACACAACCACCAAACATAACCAAGCAGGAGCGATCACAGGGGCAAGTAGTCGATCAATCACACAAAGACTTACCATACATGAAAAAAGACGGGGGCAGGCCCGACAGCACTCCCGCAGAGGGTCACCTATCCACCGCCCTTCACACCATTGGCATGGGTAGCCCCAAGCAGTAATAAAGACGAATCAGGCAACAAAAATAGAAACCCAAAAAACCACTAACACCCGATAGAGAGATCCCCAAAACCGCACCACTGGTGAGCACGTGAATCATTAAACGCCCTCGTTCCACCTCCTCCCACCTAGGTGAAGAGCATGCCAGCCAAAACACAATAGATCAACTAGGCCCCCAAAATATAAGGACCTTTCGGCTGCCCCGGTAAATATAACAGGTACTCTGTTAAAACGACACCGTTGAAACGCTTGCACCAAAGACACAGGGGAAACAAATAAACAGTCCCCCCTAACAAACAGCACAGGCACCCGGTTCCCCAACCTCACCACCCGAAAAAGCCAGAAGTAACACCAACCCCAAATTTAAAAAGTAATAAGGTCCCCCGGATAAAGCCGATACAATATCTTGTATGTGGAAGTTTTAATCTTAGAAGTAACATCGCTGCGATTAAAGGAGGCTCCATCCAATTACACTGCATTCCGTATTTTCCATAAGGTATAAATAGAACAAAGGATGGCAATTTTAATGGCTTTACATTTCAGAAGGGCACCTTTGGCTTCAGTTCTAATCCATTTAACAGCACGAGTGAGGGATCCCATTTCACGCTTAAAACCTAACCAATGTCGAATATCTTACCAAATTGCTCTAGTGAAGGCACATTGAAAAAACAAGTGAGCATTGGTTTTTACCTCCTGGTGACACAAAATGCATAGCCGCTCCACAACGAGGAAATGTAGGTGATCCTTTGTAGGCAAACGCTCCCCCAATCCTAACCAGGCAATAAAAGAATACTTAGGGGGTATATAACTCCTCCAAATAAACAACATCCAGGGGCGACTAAATTGTTTGGGCCGCAGCAACTCATAAACCTTCCAGGACAACAATCTACCATTCAGGCATAAGTTACGTAATTCTGAATTAACAGTCATTTGACCCCCCAACTTTTCCAGAAGACAATCACGAATATGGGCAATTTTCTTCATTAACATGGAGTCTCGTGGGTGGGGAACCCAATCCCAAATAGAAATACCATGAAGGTAGACAACATGGATCCACTTCACCCACAAGGAATTAGCTTCCGTATGAAAATTCCACAGCATCTTCGCAAGCAGCGCCATATTCCAAATTTTACAATTTTTCAACCCAAGTCCCCATTCCGCTTTAGGCAAGCAAATGCTTGCCCATGCCACCCGAAAATGCTTGCCCCCCAGAGGAACAATCGACATAGGGAAGCAATTTTATCAAAGACCACAGCGGGGATAGGGAACACATGGAGTCAGAAGGATAAAATACCCTAAAGAACAGAATTTATAAGTTCCACTCTCCCTACATAAAACAACGTCTTTCCATTCCACAAAGTCAAGCAAGCTTCCACCGAATCAATCAGACTAGCGTATTGGACCACAGAAACATTCATAGGAGCAAGTGGAACTCCCAAGTACCGAACCGGAAATTCACCCAATCCAAAATTTGTCATCTGAAGAATGGACTCACGATCCACACCGAAAACACCTCAAGAAAAATATTTGATTTCTGAGGATTCACAGTCAAACCTACAACACAGTTTATATCCTGTAGACAAGTCATTAAAATTCGAACAGAGGAAGGGTCGCCCCGTGAGAAGAGCATAAGGTGATCGACAAAAGCCAAATGAGTAATCCGTAGATGCTGGCATTTCGGGTGAAAATTAAAATCAGAGTCAGCAGTGCGAAGTTTAATAGACCGGGATAAATATTCAAGACATAGTACAAACAAAAGCGGGGACATCGGATCTCCTTGACGCAACTCCCGACGCCCCTTGAAAAAACCATGCAAGTTACCATTTATAGATAACAAAAACGAGGACGTGGTGACACACTCTGTAACCCAAGATACAAACCGAGCAGGGAAGCCGAAACCAGTCAACAAGTCTAGAAGAAAAGTCCAGGAAATCATATCATAAGCTTTGGAGAGATCGATTTTAATCAAGCACCTTGGCGAAATACGCTTACGACTATATCCCTTAGCTAATTCCTGAGCAAGGAAGATGTTATCCTGCATATTGCGCCCCGGTATAAAAGCAGATTGGGCAAGGTCCACAACGCTATCCACAATCACCTTCAAACGCTCCGTGAGGATCTTAGAAATCACCTTATACGTGACATTCATACAAGCAATGGGCCGAAAATCAGTAACTTTCGGAGGAGATTTGGTCTTCGGAATGAGGGAGATAGTTGTATGATTAACTTGTTTGAGCAGGCACCCACTAGCAAAAAATTTCTGAACAGCTTCAATTAAATTCCCACCAACCAATTCCCACTGGTGTTTGAAAAACGCTACCGTATAGCCATCCGGATTCGGGGCTTTGTCATTGCCAATAGCAAAAAAGGCATGTTTTATCTCCTGATCAGTAATTGGGGCAATCAGCCTATCACAAATCTCAGAGTTAATCAATGGGCCATGATAAACAACCTGGGGATCCAGCTACGCAGAAGGGGCAGAAGAACCAAAAAGCCCCTGATAGTAATGCAATAAATCCGAAGTAACTTCCTACATCGAAGAGGTGGACGTGCCATCGTCCCGGAAAAGATAAGTAATCTCATTAAACCTATTTCTTTTGCGGACTAAGGAATAGAAGTAACAGGTGCTACGATTAGCCTCCATCAGATGAGTGCTTTTAGCTTTTTTGTTGGTAGAACAGTCGTTCAGCCTCTTGAAG
Organism: Erythroxylum novogranatense; assembly: GCA_029891385.1. Taxonomy (NCBI): domain Eukaryota; kingdom Viridiplantae; phylum Streptophyta; class Magnoliopsida; order Malpighiales; family Erythroxylaceae; genus Erythroxylum; species Erythroxylum novogranatense. The sequence continues at coordinate 64,920,832 of CM057233.1, forward strand.
AAAAGCGGCCTACAGTCGTTTGGCATTCAACGTAACAATCAAGTAAAGATCATCAGGATTATGGAGAGAGAGCTGATAAGCATTGTGAAAGTCCTCTTGTGCTGCCTTCGCTTTCTGTGAGATGTGCTCATAAGCTGTAGAATTCAACTGTTTTAAAGAAAATTTCAAAGCCTGCAATTTAGAAACAAAATTAAATTGCGTCGTGCCACAATCAAAGGTTGCCCAAGTAGAGCGAGCTATTGTCGAAAACAAAGGATGTTGAAGCCAAAGGTTGAAAATTTTTAATGGACGATTGTCCTGATCAAGCTGTTTCTCAAAGTCGATAATGCATGGGTAATGATCCGAATCAAACCGCATAGCAAGAAATTGAGCGGAACAAAACCAGCCCCGTAGGTCCCATTCCACGTTAACAAGTACCCTATCCAATTTAGCCCATAGTTGATTCTTATGCCAAGTAAACAACTCACCTCGTGAAGGGGCATCATCGAAACCCAAAGAAACCTGAAATTTCTAGAGATCCTTCAGAAAATAATCAGTTGTGGGCTTTCACCCAAGACGTTCAGTGGCCTTACACACACAATTAAAATCCCCCATAAGCAGCCAAGGAAGAGTAAGGTCAATACGAAACTCATTTAACCGATGCCAAAGAGCCCGGTGCTGCGTCACACTATAAAGGCCATAAATACAAGACACCAAAAAGTCCCGTTGGGTGGGAAGATAAAATAAGCGGCAATGAATATACTGATCCCCCAACTTCAAAATCTGACAGGAGTAGGTGGACGACTGTCAAGCTATAGCCATGCGACCCTTCTCAATCTTGTCAAAATTATGTCCATACTCCCAACCGAAAAATCTATTACATATCATATGATCCAAACCAGTCACCATAAGTTTAGTTTTGAGAAAACAAAAAAAATTACAATTATGCTGTCGAACGAGAGTGACAACACTCTTTTGTCGCAAGGTCGATCCGAGACCTTGGACATTCCAACAAAGAAAACTCATTTCGACAAACAGGAGG